>JACATO010000940.1:0-42388 GCA_018389105.1 Nautilus pompilius | reverse complement strand
ACTCTCAAAGAATTCACAATAGGTGAAGCAAGAGCAGGAAGCCATGACTCTCAAACAATTCACAATAGGTGAATAGACGTGCAGGAAGCATGACTCTCAAACAATTCGCAATAGGAGAAAGAACGAGCAGGGAAGCATGACTCTCAAACAATTCGCAATAGGAGAAGAACGAGCAGGAAAGGATGACTCTCAAGCAATTCGCAATAGGTGAATAACGAGCGGAGCATGACTCTCAAGCAATTCGCAATAGGTGAATAACGAGCAGGAAGCATGACTCTCAAACAATTCGCAATAGCTGAAGAACGAGCAGGAAGCATGACTCTCAAGCAATTCGCAATAGGTGAAACGAGCAGGAAGCATGACTCTCAAACAATTCGCAATAGCTGAAGAACGAGCAGGAAGCATGACTCTCAAACAATTCGCAATAGTTGAAGACGAGCAGGAAGCATGACTCTCAACAATTCGCAATAGCTGAAGAACGAGCAGGAAGCATGACTCTCAAACAATTCGCAATAGCTGAAGAACGAGCAGGAAGCATGACTCTCAAACAATTCGCAATAGGTGAAGAATGAGCAGGAAGCATGACTTTCAAACAAATCACAATAGGTGAAGAATGAGCAGGAAGCATGACTTTCAAACAATTCGCAATAGATGAAGAATGAGCAGGAAGCATGACTTTCAAACAATTCGTAATAGTTGAAGAATGAGTATGAAGCATGACTTTCAAAACAATTCGCAAAAGGTGAAGAAAGAGCAGGAATCATGAATCTCTCAAAACAATTCACAATAAGTGAAGAAAGAGCAGGAAGCATGACTCTCAAAAACCCTTACACATAAGTGAAGAAAGAGCAGAAGCATGACTCTCAAACAATTCACAATAATTGAAGAAAGAGCAGGAAGCATGACTCTCAAACAATTCACAATAATTGAAGAAAGAGCAGGAAGCATGACTCTCAAACAATTCACAATAAGTGAAGAGAGAGTAGGAAACATGACTCTCAAATAATTCACAATAAGTGAAGAAAGAGCAGGAAGCATGAATCTCAAAGAATTCACAATAAGTGAAGAAAGAGCAGGAAGCATGACTCTCATAGAATTCACAATAAGTGAGGAAAGAGCAGGAAGCATGACTCTCAAAGAATTCACAATAAGTAAAGAACGAGCAGGAAGCATGACACTCAATCAATTCGCAATAGGTGTAGAATGTGCAAGAAGCATTAATATCAAACAATGCGCAATAGATGAAGATTGAGCAGGAAGCATCACTCTCAAACAATTCGCAATAGGTGAAGAATGTGCAGGAAGCATGGACTCTCAAACAATATCGAATAGATGAAGAAGGAGCAGGATACGTTCTCTCAAACAATTCGCAAAAAGGGGAAGCATGACTCTCAAAGAAATCACAATAAGTGAAGAAGAGCAGGAATCATGACTCTCAAAGAATTCACATAGTGAAAAAGAGCAGGAAGCATGACTCTCAAAAGAATTCACAACAGGAAAAGAATGTGCAGGAAAGTTTTTCTTTCATAAAATTCACAATAGGTGAAGAATGATCAGCAAGTATGACTCTAAAACAATTCACAATAAGTGAAGAGAGTGCAGGAAGCATGACTCTCAAACAATTCGCAATAAGTGAAGAGAGTGCAGGATATTCGCAAATATCTGAATAACGAGCAGGAAGCATGACTCTCAAGCAATTCGCAATAGGTGAAGAACGAGCAGGAAGCATGACTCTCAAACAATTCGTAATAGCATGAAGAAGAGCAGGAAGCATGACTCTCAAACAATTCGCAATAGCTGAAGAACGAGCAGGAAGCATGACTCTCAAACAATTCGCAATAGCTGAAGAATGAGAAGGAAGCATGACTTTCAACAAATCACAATAGGTGAAGAATGAGCAGGAAGCATGACTTTCAAACAATTCGCAATAGATGAAGAATGAGGAGGAAGCATGACTTTCAAACAATTCGTAATAGTTGAAGAATGAGGATGAAGTATGACTTTCAAACAATTCGCAAAAGGTGAAGAATATGCAGGAAATAAACTCTCAAACAATTGGCAATAGATGAATAATAAGCAGGAAGCAGGACTCTCAAAGAATTCACAATAGGTGAAGAAAGAGCAGGAAGAATGACTCTCAAAGAATTCACAATAAGTGAAGAAGGAGCAGGAAGCATGACTCTCAAACAATTCACAATAAGTGAAGAAAGAGCAGGAATCATGACTCTCAAACAATTCACAATAAGTGAAGAAAAGAGCAGGAAGCATGACTCTCAAACAATTCACAATAATTGAAAGAAAGAGCAGGAAGCATGACTCTCAAACAATTCACAATATTGAAGAAAGAGCAGGAAGCATGACTCTCAAACAATTCACAATAAGTGAAGAGAGAGCAGGAAACATGACTCTCAAATATTCACAATAAGTGAAGAAAAGCAGGAAGCATGACTCTCAAACAATTCGCGAAATAGGTGAAGAATGAGCAGGAAGCATGACTCCAAAACAACTCGAAATAGGTGAAGAATGAACAGTAAGAATGACTCGAAAACAATTCGCATTAGGTGAAGAATGAGCAGAAAGCATGACTCCAAAACAATTCGCATTAGGTGAAGAATGAGCAGGAAGCATGACCTCAAATCAATTCGCAATAGATGAAGAATGAGCAGGAAGCATGACTCCAAAACAACTCGCAATACGTGAAGAATGAGCAGGAAGCATGACTCCAAAACAACTCGCAATAGGTGAAGAATGAGCAGGAAGCATGACTCCAAAACAACTCGCAATAGATGAAGAATGAGCAGGAAGCATGACTCCAAAACAACTCGCAATAGGTGAAGAATGTGCAGGAAGCATGACTCCAAAACAATTCGCAATAGGTCAAGAACGAGCAGGAAGCATGACTCCAAAACAATTCGCAATAGGTGAAGAACGAGTAGGAAGCATGACTCTCAAACAATTCGCAAAAGGTGAAGAACGAGCAGGAAGCATGACTCTCAAACAATTCGCAATAGGTGAAGAATGAGCAGGAAGCAGGACTTTCAAACAATTCGCAATAGATAAAGATGAGCAGGAAGCATGACTCCAAAACAATTCGCAATAGGTGAAGAATGAGCAGGAAGCATGACTCCAAAACAATTCGCAAAAGGTTGAAGAATGAGCAGGAAGCATGACTCCAAAACAATTCGCAATAGGTGAAGAAATGAGCAGGAAGCATGAATCCAAAACAACTCGCAATAGGTGAAGAATGAGCAGGAAGCATGACTCCAAAACTACTCGCAATAGGTGAAGAATGAGCAGGAAGCATGACTTTCTAACAATTCAGAATAGATGAAGAATGAGCAGAAAGAATGACTTTCTAACAATTCAGAATAGTTGAAGAATGAGCAGGAAGCAAGTTGCTAAAAACAATTCACACTAGGTGAAGAATGAGCAAGAGGAATGACTTCCCAACAATTCACAATAGATGAAGAATGAGCAAGAGGAATAACTTTCCAACAATTCACAATAGGTGAAGAAAAAGCAGGAAGCATGATTCTAGAATAATTCACAATAGATGAAGAAAGAGCAGGAAGCATCACTCTTAAATAATTACAATAGATGAAGAAAGAGCAGGAAGCATGACTCCAAAACAACTCGCAATAGGTGAAGAATGAAGAGGAAGCATGACTCCAAAACTACTCGCAATAGGTGAAGAATGAGCAGGAAGCATGACTCCAAAACTACTCGCAATAGGTGAAGAATGAGCAGGAAGCATGACTCCAAAACAATTCGCAATAGGTGAAGAATGAGCAGGAAGCATGACTCCAAAACAATTCGCAATAGGTGAAGAATGAGCAGGAAGCATGCCTCCAAAACAATTCGCAATAGGTGAAGAATGAGCAGAAAGCATGACGTCAAAACATTTCGCATTAGGTGAAGAATGAGCAGGAAGCATGACTCCAAATCAATTCGCAATAGGTGAAGAATGAGCAGGAAGCATGCCTCCAAAACAATTCGCAATAGGTGAAGAATGAGCAGAAAGCATGACGTCAAAACATTTCGCATTAGGTGAAGAATGAGCAGGAAGCATGACTCCAAAACAATTCGCATTAGGTGAAGAATGAGCAGGAAGCATGACCTCAAATCAATTCGCAATAGATGAAGAATGAGCAGGAAGCATGACTCCAAAACAACTCGCAATAGGTGAAGAATGAGCAGGAAGCATGACTCCAAAAGAACGCGCAATACGTGAAGAATGAGCAGGAAGCATGACTCCAAAACAACTCGCAATAGGTGAAGAATGAGCAGGAAGCATGACTCCAAAACAACTCGCAATAGGTGAAGAATGAGCAGGAAGCATGACTCCAAAACAACTCGCAATAGGTGAAGAATGTGCAGGAAGCATGACTCAAAAACAATTCGCAATAGGTCAAGAACGAGCAGGAAGCATGACTCCAAAACAATTCGCAATAGGTGAAGAACGAGCAGGAAGCATGACTCTCAAACAATTCGCAAAAGGTGAAGAACGAGCAGGAAGCATGACTCTCAAACAATTCGCAATAGGTGAAGAATGAGCATGAAGCAGGACTTTCAAACAATTCGCAATAGATAAAGAATGAGCAGGAAGCATGACTCCAAAACAATTCGCAATAGGTGAAGAATGAGCAGGAAGCATGACTCCAAAACAATTCGCAAAAGGTGAAGAATGAGCAGGAAGCATGACTCCAAAACAATTCGCAATAGGTGAAGAATGAGCAGGAAGCATGAATCCAAAACAACTCGCAATAGGTGAAGAATGAGCAGGAAGCATGACTCCAAAACTACTCGCAATAGGTGAAGAATGAGCAGGAAGCATGACTTTCAAACAATTCAGAATAGATGAAGAATGAGCAGAAAGAATGACTTTCTAACAATTCAGAATAGTTGAAGAATGAGCAGGAAGCAAGTTGCTAAAAACAATTCACACTAGGTGAAGAATGAGCAAGAGGAATGACTTCCCAACAATTCACAATAGATGAAGAATGAGCAAGAGGAATAACTTTCCAACAATTCACAATAGGTGAAGAAAAAGCAGGAAGCATGATTCTAGAATAATTCACAATAGATGAAGAAAGAGCAGGAAGCATCACTCTTAAATAATTACAATAGATGAAGAAAGAGCAGGAAGCATGACTCCAAATCAACTCGCAATAGGTGAAGAATGAAGAGGAAGCATGACTCCAAAACTACTCGCAATAGGTGAAGAATGAGCAGGAAGCATGACTCCAAAACTACTCGCAATAGGTGAAGAATGAGCAGGAAGCATGACTCCAAAACAATTCGCAATAGGTGAAGAATGAGCAGGAAGCATGACTCCAAAACAATTCGCAATAGGTGAAGAATGAGCAGGAAGCATGCCTCCAAAACAATTCGCAATAGGTGAAGAATGAGCAGAAAGCATGACGTCAAAACATTTCGCATTAGGTGAAGAATGAGCAGGAAGCATGACTCCAAATCAATTCGCAATAGGTGAAGAATGAGCAGGAAGCATGACTCCAAAACAATTCGCAATAGGTGAAGAATGAGCAGTAAGAATGACTCGAAAACAATTCGCATTAGGTGAAGAATGTGCAGAAAGCATGACTCCAAAACAACTCTCAATAGGTGAAGAATGAGCAGGAAGCATGACTCCAAAACAACTCGCAATAGGTGAAGAATGCGCAGGAAGCATGACTCCAAAACAACTCGCAATAGGTGAAGAATGAGCAGGAAGCATGACTCCAAAACAACTCGCAATAGGTGAAGAATGAGCAGGAAGCATGACTCCAAAACAACTCGCAATAGGTGAAGAATGAGCAGGAAGCATGACTCCAAAACAACTCGCAATAGGTGAAGAATGAGCAGGAAGCATGACTCCAAAACAATTCGCAATAGGTGAAGAATGAGCAGGAAGCATGACTCCAAAACTACTCGCAATAGGTGAAGAAAGAGCAGGAAGCATGACTTTCAAACAATTCAGAATAGATGAAGAATGAGCAGAAAGAAATGACTTTCTAACAATTCAGAATAGTTGAAGAATGAGCAGGAAGCAAGATGCTAAAAACAATTCACACTAGGTGAAGAATGAGCAAGAGGAATGACTTCCCAACAATTCACAATAGGTAGTGAAGAATGAGCAAGAGGAATAACTTTCAAACAATTCACAATAGGTGAAGAAAAAGCAGGAAGCATGATTCTAGAATAATTCACAATAGATGAAGAAAGAGCAGGAAGCATGACTCTTAAATAATTACAATAGATGAAGAAAGAGCAGGAAGCATGACTCCAAAACAACTCGCAATAGGTGAAGAAAGAGCAGGAAGCATGAGTCCAAAACAATTCGCATTAGGTGAAGAATGAGCAGGAAGAATGAGCAGTAGGTAGACTCTCATACAATTCGCAATAGGTGAATAATGAGGAAGAGGAATAACTTTCTAACAATTCAAAATAAGTGAAGAAAAAGAAGGAAGCATGATTCTAGAATAATTCACAATAAGAGAAGAAAAATCAGGAAGCAATATTCTAGAATAATTCACAATAAGTGAAGAAAAAGCAGGAAGCAATATTCTAGAATAATTCACAATAGATAAAGAAAGAGCAGGAAGCATGACTCTTAAATAATTACAATAGAAGAAGAAAGAGCAGGAAGCATGACTCTTAAATAATTACAATAGATAAAGAAAGAGCAGGAAGCATGACTCCAAAACATCTCGCAATAGGTGAAGAATGAGCAGGAAGCATGAGTCAAAAACAATTCGCAATAGATGAAGAATGAGCAGGAAGTATGACTTCAAAACAACTCGCAATAGGTGAAGAATGAGCAGGAAGCATGACTCTCAAAGAATTCACAATAAGTGAAGAAAGAGCAGGAAGCATGACTCTCAAGCAATTCACAACAGGAACAGAATGTGCAGGAAGGTTTTCTTTCATAAAATTCACAATAGGTGAAGAATGATCAGCAAGTATGACTCTAAAACAATTCACAATAAGATCAGAATGTGCAGGAAGTAGACTCTCAAGCAATTCGCAAAAGGTGAAAAACGAGCTGAAAGCATGACTCTCAAACAATTCGCAATAGGAGAAGAATGAGCAGGAAGCATGACTCAACCAATTCGCAATTGGTGAAGAATGAGCAAGAAGCATGACTTTAAAACACTTCACAATAGGTAAAGAATGAGCAGGAAGCATGACTCAAAAAATTCACAATGAGAGAATAATGTACAGGAACAGTGACTCTAAAACCATTTACAGTGAATGCACAATGAGCAACAGTGACAATACAATGATGCATGAAAGGGAACATTTAGCATGGTTGAAACTAAATCAATAAATCAATGCACAATTGCTGAAGAATGATCAGGAGGACTCACATTAATAGCATTAACAATAGGTGAAGAATGCACAGGAAGTATGACTCTCAAACAATTTACAATAGCAGCAGAATGTACAGGAAGGTTTTCTTTCATAAAATTCACAATAGATGAAGAATGAACAGGAAGCATGACTTTCAAACAATTTGTAATAGGTGAAGAATGAGGATGAGGATGAATATGACTTTCAAACAATTCGTAATAGGTGAAGAATGAGGAGTAAGCATGACTTTCAAACAATTCGCAAATTGTGAAGAATGAGGAGGAGGCATGACTCTCAAAGAATTCACAATAAGTGAAGAAGAGCAGGAAGAAGCATGACTCCAAAACTACTCGCAATAGGTGAAGAATGAGCAGGAAGCATGACTCCAAAACAACTCGCATAGGTGAAGATTGAGAAGGAAGCATGACTCCAAAACAATTTGCATTAGGTGTAGAATGAGCAGGAAGCATGACTCTCAAAGAATTCACAATAAGTGAAGAAAGAGCAGGAAGCATGACTCTCAAAGAATTCACAATAAGTGAAGAAAGAGCAGGAAACATGACTCTCAAAGAATTCACAATAAGTGAAGAAAGAGCAGGAAACATGACTCTCAAAGAATTCACAATAAGTGAAGAAAGAGCAGGAAGCATGACTCTCAATCAATTCGCAATAGGTGTAGAATGAGCAAGAAGCATTAATATCAAACAATTCGCAATAGATGAAGAATGAGCAGGAAGCATCACTCTCAAACATTTCGCAATAGGTGAAGAATGAGCAGGAAGCATGACTCCAAAACATTTCGCAATAGGCGAAGAATGAGCAGGAAGGATGACTCCAAAACATTTCGCAATAGGTGAAGAATGAGCAGGAAGGATGACTCCAAAACATTTCGCAATAGGTGAAGAATGAGCAGGAAGGATGACTCCAAAATAATTCACAATAGGTGAAAAAAGAGAAGAAATCATGACTTTCTAACAATTCGCAATAGGTGAAGAATGAGCAAGAGGAATGAATTTCCAACAATTCAGAATAGGTGAAGAATGAGCACAAAGCATTATCTTAAACAATTCATAATGACTGAACAATGAGCATCAATGACAATATAATCTTACATGATGAGGGAACATTGAGCAAAGGTTACACTAAAAAAATGCACAACTGCTGAAGAATGAACAGGAAGATTGACTCTAAAATGAATCACAATAATTAAAGAATGATCAGGAAGTCAGACATTGAAAACATTAACAAAAGGTAAAGAATAAACAGGAAGTCTTACATTGATAGCATTAACAATAGGTAAAGAATGATCAGGAAGTGAGACTTTCAAACGATTCACAATAAGTGAAGAATCATCAGTAAGTATGACTCTCAAACGATTCACAATAGGTGAAGAGTGATCAATAGGCATGACACTCAAACGATTGACAATAGATGAAGAATGAGAAAGAAGAATGACTTTCAAACAATTCATAAAAGTTGAATAATGAGCAGGAAGTCTAACTCTAAAGGAATTCACAATAGAATCAGAATGTACAGGAAGGTTGTCTTTCATACAATTCACAATAGGTGAAGAATGAGCAGGAAATATGATTCTCATTCAATTAGCAAATGTTGAATAATGAGCAGGAAGTATGATTCACAATCAATTCACAATAGGTAAAAAATGAGCAGGAAGTATGACTCTCAAACAATTAGCAATAGGTGAATAATGAGCAGAGGAATAACTTTCTAACAATTCACAGTAAGTGAAGAAAAGCAGGAAGCATGATTCTCAAATAATTCACAATAAGTGAAGAAAAAGCAGGAAGCATGATTCTAGAATAATTCACAATAAGTGAAGAAAAAAGCAGAAGCATGATTCTAGAATAATTCACAATAAGTGAAGAAAGAGCAGGAGTTATGACTCTCAAACAATTCACAATAGGTGAAGAATGAACAGGAGGAATGACTCTCAAACAATTCACAATAGGTGAAGAATGAGCAAGATGAATGAATTTCCAACAATTCAGAATAGTTGAAGAATGAGCAGGAAGCATGATGCAAAAAACAATTCACAATAGGTGAAGAATGTGCAAGAGGAATGAATTTCCAACAATTCAGAATAGTTGAAGAATGAGCAGGAAGCATGATGCAAAAAACAATTCACAATAGGTGAAGAATGTGCAAGAGGAATGAATTTCCAACAATTCAGAATAGTTGAAGAATGAGCAGGAAGCATGATGCAAAAAACAATTCACAATAGGTGAAGAATGAGCACAAAGCATGATCTTAAATAATTCATAATGACTGAACAATGACAATCAATGACAATATAATCATACATGATGATTGAACATTGAGCAAGTTTTACACTTAAAAAAATGCACAATTGCTGGAGAATGATCAGGAAGTCTGACATTATACCTCAACAATGGATAAAGAATGATCAGGAATACTGACATTGATAGCATTAACAATAGGTAAAGAATGATCAGTAAGTGAGACTTTTAAACGATTCACAATAGGTGAAGAATAAGAATAAGCAGTAAGTAGACTCTCAAACAATTAGCAATAGGTGAATAATGAGGAAGAGGAATAAATTACTAACAATTCACAATAAGTGAAGAAAAAGTGGGAAGCATGATTCTTGAATAATTCACAATAAGTGAAGAAAAAGCAGGAAGCAATATTCTAGAATAATTCACAATAGATGAAGAAAGAGCAGGAAGCATGACTCCAAAACAACACGCAATAGGTGAAGAAAGAGCAGGAAGCATGACTCCAAAACTACTCGCAATAGGTGAAGAATGAGCAGGAAGCATGACTCCAAAACTACTCGCATTAGGTGAAGAATGAGCAGGAAGCATGACTCCAAAACTACTCGCAATAGGTGAAGAATGAGCAGGAAGCATGACTCCAAAACTACTCGCAATAGGTGAAGAATGAGCAGGAAGCATGACTCCAAAACAACTCGCAATAGGTGAAGATTGAGAAGGAAGCATGACTCCAAAACAATTCGCATTAGGTGTAGAATGAGCAGGAAGGATGACTCCAAATCAATTCGCAATAGGTGAAGATTGAGCAGGAGGTATGACTCTCAAACAATTAGCAATAGGTGAATAATGAGGAAGAGGAATAAATTACTAACAATTCACAATAAGTGAAGAAAAAGCGGGACGCATGATTCTTGAATAATTCACAATAAGTGAAGAAAAAGCAGGAAGCAATATTCTAGAATAATTCACAATAGATGAAGAAAGAGCAGGAAGCATGACTCTTAAATAAATACAATAGATGAAGAAAGAGCAGGAAGCATGACTCCAAAACAACTCGCAATAGGTGAAGAATGAGCAGGAAGCATGACTCCAAAACTACTCACAATAGGTGAAGAATCAGCAGGAAGCATGACTCCAAAACAATTTGCAATAGGTGAAGAATTAGCAGGAAGCATGACTCCAAAACAATTCTTAATAGGTGAAGAATGAGCACAAAGCATTATCTTTAACAATTTATAATGACAGAACAATGAGCATCAATGACAATATAATCTTACATGATGAGGGAACATTGAGCAAAGGTTACACTAAAAAAATGCACAACTGCTGAAGAATGAACAGGAAGATTGACTCTAAAATGAATCACAATAATTAAAGAATGATCAGGAAGTCTGACATTGAAAACATTAACAAAAGGTAAAGAATAAACAGGAAGTTTTACATTGATAGCATTAACAATAGGTAAGGAATGATCAGGAAGTGAGATTTTCAAACGATTCACAATAAGTGAAGAATCATCAGTAAGTATGACTCTCAAACGATTGACAATAGATGAAGAATAAGAAAGAAAAATGACTTTCAAACATTTCATAAAAGTTGAATAATGAGCAGGAAATATGATTCTCAATCAATTAGCAAATGTTGAAGAATGAGCAGGAAGCATGATGCAAAAAACAATTCACAATAGGTGAAGAATGTGCAAGAGGAATGAATTTCCAACAATTCAGAATAGTTGAAGAATGAGCAGAAAGCATGACTTTCTAATAATTCAGAATAGTTGAAGAATGAGCAGAAAGCATGAATTTCTAACAATTCAGAATAGTTGAAGAATGAGCAGGAAGCATGATGCTAAAAACAATTCACAATAGGTGAAGAATGAGCACAAAGCATGATCTTAAATAATTCATAATGACTGAACAATGACAATCAATGACAATATTATCATACATGATGATTGAACATTCAGCAAGTTTTACACTTAAAAAAATGCACAATTGCTGGAGAATGATCAGGAAGTCTGACATTATACCTCAACAATGGATAAAGAATGATCAGGAATACTGACATTGATAGCATTAACAATAGGTAAAGAATGATCAGTAAGTGAGACTTTTAAACGATTCACAATAGGTGAAGAATAAGCAGTAAGTAGACTCTCAAACAAATAGCAATAGGTGAATAATGAGGAAGAGGAATAAATTACTAACAATTCACAATAAGTGAAGAAAAAGTGGGAAGCATGATTCTTGAATAATTCACAATAAGTGAAGAAAAAGCAGGAAGCAATATTCTAGAATAATTCACAATAGATGAAGAAAGAGCAGGAAGCATGACTCCAAAACAACACGCAATAGGTGAAGAATCAGCAGGAAGCATGACTCCAAAAAAATTTGCAATAGGTGAAGAATTAGCAGGAAGCATGACTCCAAAACAATTCTTAATAGGTGAAGAATGAGCACAAAGCATTATCTTTAACAATTCATAATGACAGAACAATGAGCATCAATGACAATATAATCTTACATGATGAGGGAACATTGAGCAAAGGTTACACTAAAAAAATGCACAACTGCTGAAGAATGAACAGGAAGATTGACTCTAAAATGAATCACAATAATTAAAGAATGATCAGGAAGTCTGACATTGAAAACATTAACAAAAGGTAAAGAATAAACAGGAAGTCTTACATTGATAGCATTAACAATAGGTAAGGAATGATCAGGAAGTGAGATTTTCAAACGATTCACAATAAGTGAAGAATCATCAGTAAGTAAGACTCTCAAACGATTCACAATAGGTGAAGAGTGATCAATAAGCATGACTCTCAAACGATTGACAATAGATGAAGAATGAGAAAGAAAAATGACTTTCAAACAATTCATAAAAGTTGAATAATGAGCAGGAAATATGATTCTCAATCAATTAGCAAATTATGAATAATGAGCAGGAAGTATGATTCACAATCAATTCACAATAGGTAAAAAAATGAGCAGGAAGTATGACTCTCAAACAATTAGCAATAGGTGAATAATGAGCAAGAGGAGTAACTTTCTAACAATTCACAGTAAGTGAAGAAAAATCAGGAAGCATGATTCTCAAATAATTCACAATAAGTGAAGAAAAAGCAGGAAGCATGATTCTAGAATAATTCACAATAAGTGAAGAAAGAGCAGGAAGCATGACTCTTAAATAATTACAATAGATGAAGAAGGAGCAGGAAGCATGACTCTTAAAAAATTACAATAGATGGAGAAAGAGCAGGAAGCATGACTCTTAAATAATTACAATAGATGGAGAAAGAGCAGGAAGCATGACTTAAATAATTACAATAGATGGAGAAAGAGCAGGAAGCATGACTCTTAAATAATTACAATAGGTGAAGAAAGAGCAGGAAACATGACTCCAAAACAACTCGCAATAGGTGAAGAAAGAGCAGGAAGCATGACTCCAAAACAACTCAATATAGGTGAAGAAAGAGCAGGAAATATGACTCCAAAACAACGCGCAATAGGTGAAGAAAGAGAAGGAAGCATGACTGCAAAACAACTCGCAATAGATGAAGAATGAGCAGGAAGCATGACTCCAAAACTACTCGCAATAGGTGAAGAATGAGCAGGAAGCATGACTCCAAAACTACTCGCAAAGCTGAAGAATGAGCAGGAAGCATGACTCAAAAACTACTCGCAACAGGTGAAGAATGAGCAGGAAGCATGACTCAAAAACTACTCGCAACAGGTGAAGAATGAGCAGGAAGCATGACTCAAAAACTACTCGCAATAGGTGAAGAATGAGCAGGAAGCATGACTCAAAAACAATTCGCAATAGTTGAAGAATGAGCAGGAGGTATGAATTTCCAACAGTTCACAATAGTTGAAGAATGAGCAGAAAGCATGACTTTCTAACAATTCAGAATAGTTGAAGAATGAGCAGAAAGCATGACTTTCTAACAATTCAGAATAGTTGAAGAATGAGCAGAAAGCATGAATTTCTAACAATTCAGAATAGTTGAAGAATGAGCAGGAAGCATGATGCTAAAAACAATTCACAATAGGTGAAGAATGAGCACAAAGCATAATCTTAAATAATTCATAATGACTGAACAATGACAATTAATGACAATATAATCATACATGATGAGTGAACATTGAGCAAAGTTTACACTTAAAAAATGCACAATTGCTGGAGAATGATCAGAAGATTGACACTAAAATGAATCACAATAATTGAAGAATGATCAGGAAGTCTGACATTATACATCAACAATGGATAAAGAATGATCAGGAATACTGACATTGATAGCATTAACAATAGGTAAAGAATGATCAGTGAGACTTTTAAACGATTCACAATAGGTGAAGTAAGTGCAGGAAATATGATTCTCAATCAATTCAAAATAGTTGAAGAATGAGCAGGAGGTATGAATCTCAAACAATTCACAATAGGTGAAGAATGAGCAAGAGGAATGACTTCCCAAAAATTCACAATAGGTGAAGAATGAGCAAGAGGAATGACTTTCCAACAATTCTGAATAGGTGAAGAATGAGCAGAAAGCATAACTTTCCAACAATTCACATGAGGTGAAGAAAGAGCAGGAAGCATGACTCTAAAACAATTTTCAATAGATGAAGAATGAGCAGCAAGCGTGACTCTCAAACACTTCACAATAGGTGAAGAATGTGCAGGAAGTGGGACTCTCAACACTTCACAGTCGGTGAAGAATGAGCAGGAGGTAGAATCTCAAACAATTCACAATAGGTGAATCATGAGCAAGAGGAATGACTTTCTAACAATTCACATGAGGTGAAGAAAGAGCAGGAAGCATGACTCTAAAACAATTCTCTAGAGTTGAAAAATGTGCAGGATGCATGACTCTGAAAAAATTCAGAATAGGTGAAAAAAGTGCAGGAAGAGTGACACAAACCATTTACAGTGAATGCACAATGAGCAACAGTATAAAACAATTATGCATGATGAGGGAACATTGAGCAGGGTTGAAATTAAATCAATGCACAATTGCTGAAGAATGATCAGGAAGACTCACATTGACAACATTAACAATAGATAAAGAATAATATGGAAGTCTGTTATTGATAGCATTAACAATAGGTGAAGAATGAACAGGAAGTATGACTCTCAAATAATTCACAATAGGATCAGAATGTGCAGGAAGTTTGTCTTTCATGCAATTCACAATAGATGAAAAAAGAGCAGGAAGTCTGACTCTCAAACAATTCATAAAAGTTGAATAATGAGCAGGAAGTCTGACTCTCAAACAATTCACAATAGGTGAAGAATGAGCAGTAAGCATGAATCTCAAAAAATTCACAATATGAGAATAATGTGCAAGTAGAGTGACTCTAAAACATTTACATTGAATGCACAATAAGCGGCAGTGACAATACAATCATGTATGATGAGGGAACATTGAGCAGGGATGAAACTAAAAGAATGAGCAATTTCTGAAGAATGATCAGGAAGACTGACGCTAGTAACAAAGCAAAATGAGTGACCAACGAGCAGTAGTGACACTAAAATCATTCCCAATGAGTGAAGAATGGGTAGGTAGACTAGCTATAAAACTATTCACAATAAATGAAGAATGAGCAGAAACACTGATTCTGAAACCATCCTATATAGGTGAACAATGAGAAGGAAGACTGATTCTAAATCCACTCACAATGAGCATACTTGCCAACTTTCCAAAATTTTCATGGAGGAGACTTTGGCAATCCGAGTGGCGAAACACTCGAAAATGTAAAGAAAACAAAGAAAATGTAAACACTCGTGATTGCTTTCATAAAACAACCTCTTATACAGATGTATGGAAGTTTTGTACAAAATTATGGTTTCGTGATTTAATTTTAACAACATGTGAAGTTTTAGTTAATGACACTTGCAAACAAATGCACCGGAAAATACATGTACTAGATGTGGAACATGCATTTTCGAGTGAAAGTTAACTTAACTCCACAGCATATATAAAATTAAATTGACCAGAGTATTGTTACAATACAATGCTCGGCATTCCCAACCAAAAATAAAACATCTATGATTTGTTAATACACAATAAATATCTTTGACAAATGACTTAGTTTACAAACAAAACACAAGTGAAAATAGTGACAGAAAATATGTTGGAATACCAGTATCGATAATACATGTAATAAAAAAGTTTATGTAAATAGACAAAAATTCTGTCTTACCTTGCAAAATGCACTTTCTGGGATGGGATGTTGAGCATTTTATAACCCAAGGAAAATCTTCTCCCATGCTGGCTGGTATTTTGTTTCATATTTTTGGCGTTTAGGGTTTGTTTTGGGTAGAGTAAGTACTATTTTCATGACTCGTTGTCTACAAAAATATGGCAGGTTGTTGGTGCCCAAAGTCACTGTCCACTCCTTGTAATGTGCTCTGCTCTGACCCAGGCATCGTGGTCCTAGTCTTTTTACTGCTGGCCCCAATAGGAGTTTGGCTTGATTGCATCACTCCTACTGCAGTAACAGGTAGAGTTTGGGCCCTTGTTGCCAGCGTGTATTGTTTGTTTCTATCAGGGTGATGGAGTGACAGGAAGTTGTCAAGGGGTGTGTGTGTATGATGCAAGTACAAATTACTGCAGAGGCATGTGATGCAACTGGGAGTGCCTGCCTCGGGATACAAGCCTGCTGGGTGGCAGATCAAATGGCGGACGGCGACAGCGTGAGCCATACACAACAGGGCGACGGGTTTGGTGGTTTCTGATTGGTCAAAATAGGAAAGTCGCGAAATGTCGGGACAGCGCGAGCCATGCACAACGGGGCGACGGGTTTGCTGGTTTCTGATTGGTCAAAATAGGAAAGTCGCGAAATGTCGGGACAGCGTGAGCCATACACAACGGGGCGACGGGTTTGCTGGTTTCTGATTGGTCAAAATAGGAAAGTCGCGAAATGTCGGGACAGCGTGAGCCATACACAACGGGGCGACGGGTTTGCTGGTTTCTGATTGGTCAAAATAGGAAAGTCGCGAAATGTCGGCTATGGGCGACGAGAAATTAGATCATTTTTACATTTTATAGGGAGGGTTCCTAGAAATCGGGAGAAATGAGCCTTTTTGACGAAAAAAACGGGAGGGCGGGAGATTGATTAAAAATCGAGAGACTCCCGCCAAAATAGGGAGAGATTTAACGTATGAGTGAGCAGGAAGAATTACACGAAAACCATTCACAATGAATGCACAATGATCAGGAAGAATGGCACTATAATTATCATAATGAGTGAATAATGAGCAGGAGCGATGCCATAACCATTCACAATGAGGAAACAATGAGCAGGGGTGACACTAAAATCAAATACAATAAGTGAGCAATGAGTCGGAAGAGTAACACTAACACTATTCACACTGTGTGGACAATGACCAGGAAGACTGACTCGAAAAGGATTCACAATAAGTGAAGAATGAGCAGCAGGATTGACACTGAAACCATTCACAGTAGGTTAAGAATGAGCAAGAAGAGTGACACTAAACTATTCACAATAAGTGACACTATAACCATTCACAATGAGTAAATAATGATCCAGATGACTGACACTAAAACCATTCACAATGAGTGAAAAATGAGCTGAAAGAATGACATTAAAACCATTCACAGTGAGTGGACAATGATCAGGAAGACTGACTCTGAAACCATTTACAATAAGTAAAGAATGAGCAGGAAGAGTCACACTAAAACCATTCACAATGATTGGATAATGAGAGGGAAGACTAACTCTAAAAACTTTCACAATGAGACTACAATCAACAGGAAGAATGACATTAGTAACCAATCACAATGAGTGACCAATGAGCAGTAGTGACAATGAAATCATTCCCAATGAGTCAAGAATGAGAAGGAAGACAGACTCTAAATCCATTTTCAATAAGAAAACAATGAGCAAGAAGAGTGACACTAAAATCATTCACAATGAGTGCACAATGATCAGGAAGAGTTACACTAAAACCACACAGTGATTGAACAATGAGCAGTAATGACAATATATCCATTCATGATGAGGGAACAATGAGCAGGAATGACACTAAAACCATGAACAAATGCTGAAAAATTATCAGGAAGAGAGACACTAAAATCATTCACAATAAGTGAAGAATGAGAATGAGGACTGACTCTAAAACCATTAACAATAGGTGGACAATGAGCAGAAAAGAAAGATTGACACAATAACTCTTCACAATGAGTGAAGAATGAGCAGGAAGACTCTCACTAAAACCATTCCCTGTCAGTGAAGAATGGGCAGGAAGAGTGACACTAAAATACACATTGAGTAAACAATCAGCAGGAAGACTGACTCTAGAAACCATTCACAATGAGTGGATAATGAGCAGGAAGACTGTCTCTAAAAGAATTGAAAATATCCTAAGAATGGCCTGGAAAACTTATACTAAATCCTTTCACACAATAGGTGAAGAATGAGCAAGGAGAGTGACACTAAAATCATTCGCAATGAGTGAACAATGAGAAGGATGAGATGAGTGACACTATAACCATACACAATGAGTGAAGAATGAGCAGGAAGACACACACTAAATCCATTCGCTGTTAGTGAAGATGCGCTCGGAGTGACATTATAAATATTCCCAAAGGGCGAAGAATGAGCAGGAAGCCTGACTCTAAGACCATTAAAAATAGGTGAAGAATGAGCAGTAGTAGTGACACTAAAACCATTGACAATGAGTGAACAATGAGCCGGAAGAGTCACACTATAACCATTCCTTGTCAGTGAAGGATGGGCACGAAGAGTGACACTATAAATATTCCAAATGAGTGAAGGAGGAGCAGGAAGATTCACTCTAAAAACATTCGCAATAGATGTAGAATGAGCAGGTAATGTGACACTAAAATCATACACAATGAGTGAACAATGAGTTGGAAGAGTAACACTATCACTATTTACACTGAGTGGACAATGACCAGGAAGACTGACTCTAAAAAGATTTACGATAAGTTAAGAATGAGCAGGAAGACTTACACTAAAACCATTCACAATAAGTGAAGAATGACCAGAATGGGTGGCACTAAAACCTAACAACGAGTGAACAATGAACATGTGCTTTCCCACTGAAATTACATGTAAGCTTTAAATTCATATATTCCAGGATGACGTTGATATTATTCATCATAAAATTCGGATGGAATTTCTATGGACAGTTCTGTGAAGAAACTGTCAGAATGATTATTCGAATTTTATCATCTGGTGACATTATTTGATTGTTACCTTAGAATCATCGTTCTTTGCTTTTTTACCCGAAGATCAGATGATCCGATCCATGGTTTTACAAAGATGGTTATCGCCACATCCCTAATTATGCGACTAAACAAATGTTTTACTAAGCACCTGGCTGATTTATTTTGATAGCAAAAGTCTTTAACTTTGTTTTAATCTCTCTCTTCTCTCTCTCTCCTCTCTCTCTCTCTCTCTCTCTCTCTCTCTCTCTCTCTCTCTCTCTCTCTCTCTGTCTCTCTCTCTCTCTCTCAGTCTGATGCAGTGGAGTTGTATACAGGTATTTTTGACAATAATTGTAATTCCTTATATTTTTCAGGAAAAAATGTACTTATATAGAGTACCATTTTACGACCTCTGTGGCCTTTTATTGTCGACTCACTAATGCATTAAAGCTGAAACCATTTAATGATGAAATGAATGGTTTTAATTATTGTCTGTAGGGAAATCCCTAGGTTTTAGACGGTGTATATATATATATCGGATATCCGGGTATTTTTTCTGAAGCGTCATTTGGTGTTAGTTGACGAAATCTGGCTTTATACTTAACAGATAATGATATGGATATCCGAAATGCTATTCCTTTCTTAAAATAAGTTATCTGATTAAAAATATAAAGCTTGTGCATTTACAGTGAGATCATTTCTAAACTCTAAAATATAGTACTACAGCGGTGTGCAAAAGTCTTGCATAGAAATGACAAGACTTAGAAAATGGGTTCTTATTTTGTAGAAATTAGTAACTATTGTATGTTTTCTGTTGTAATTGAAAGGTATCGGTGTCTTTAAACGGTTTATAACACTAAGATCCATTTGTAATTGCACAGTCAAAATTTAAATATTACTAGAATAATCTGCATGAAATCGGCGAGTGCAAAAATGTTGCATAAAATACAAAAAAATAGAATATATATTTTGTGCTATAATAGTTTAGGAGAGTAGAATATAAATATGAAAAAACTGTCATTTTCCACCACTATTCTGATTCATTTTTGTTCAATATAGTGACGCCGAGAGCCCGATATTTGAGCCCCGAACAGCAGGCCACAGTCGTTCGCATGAAAGAAGATGGTGACACTGAGTGGGTCATTGCGGATCGTATCGGTTGCAATCAGTCGACGATATCTCGCACCCTGAAACGTTCGAAAGCCGATGGGAGCCTAATTTCGAAACGCAGAACCGGCAGACCGAGGAAAACGACGGCTCGACAGAATCATCTGATCGCCCGCATGTCGAGCTCGGACCGATTCCGCACTTTCACCGACATCCAGACCGCCTTGTCAAGGCGCAATGGGATCCAGTTGACCTCGTGCACCATCAGACGCCGTTTGATCCACATTGGACTGTTCTGGCGATCGGCACAGAAGAAGCCGTTCATCAGTCTGGACAATCGTCGAAAGCGACTGCAGTGGGCTATCGACCATTTCCACTGAACCGTGTCCCAGTGGTCCCGAGTGTTGTTTTCCGACGAAAGCAAATTCGTGAGGGTTCACTCGGCGATCGGTGTCCGAGAACTACCATCCTAGTTGCACTCGACCGACTCCGCAGGCAGGGGAGATTCGGCCATGGTTTGTGGCTGTTTTCAGTCGTCAGGTGTCGGTCAGATGCATCACGTGGAGGGTCCAATGAATGCTCATGACTATGCTAAGATCGTCTGGAACATTGTCGAAACGTGTATGTGTGACCACATGCCCCTGACGACCATCTATCAGCAGGACAACGCCCCATCCACACAGCTAGGAGTGTCAAGGCCTTGATGGCAGAGTTGCGAATCCCCCTCATCGACTGGTCAGCTCAAAGCCCGGATCTCAATCCCATCGTAAACATTTTGCACTCGATTAAACTCAGCGTTATTGACAAAAAACCGATTTGAAACGGAAAATCGAGTAAGCCTGGTCGGAGTTCAATAGTGACAATTGTCAGCGTTCGGTAGCCAGCCTGATTCGTCGTTGTGAACAAGTTATCAAGAATTTCAGATATTCTACCCATTATTGATATATCTGATCACTTTCTGCATAATTGGAACTGAATCTGAATTGATTAGATAGCTGTCTAGATTTTATGCAACACTTTTGCACACGTTGATTTGATGCAAATGATTTTCTAAAAGTTATAACTTTTCCTACAATGAAACACTATGCTTGATATTATTGGAATAGATGCACAACAGTAATATAGAAATACTGTAATGAACAAGATTTGATAACAACTGCTTTCGACAAAATGCGAGCTAATTTACAGGAAAAATTATTTTTATGCAAGACTTTTGCCCACCGCTGTACTATTTCTCTTCTAGTTTGTGAATAAAACATTAAACAAATGCACAGTCAAATGATTCTTCGTTTATTGAGCGCAGTCAAATTGTTAACAGATATAGCTTCAAGAAATATATTTTTTTACAAATAATTTTACTTCTACCACAGCGACACCTGGTGGCGTCGGCTAATACTGTTAATAAGCAGACCTATTATTGCCAGGTTGTAATCTAAGGTAACTGCTACTTGTTAGCAAGTGCTCCTGAAAAAAAAAACATTGGCTAATGTGAAAAGATGATCGGGATTTTTAAGTGACAACCTCTAGCCTTGGGCAGTACTTCTGACAAGTAATCCAGCTTCTACTGCGCTGCCATCTACTGGCTGCTGACAGTGATATTAGTGAGTGATTCTAATCGCGACTACAGTCTTTGAATTATTCGTTTGATACTTCCTGACGGGAACTCTTCCTGTCTGCTACTTGGCCAATACCTCTGCAGAGATTGGCTCTAACATTGCTGGCTGATTATTCAGACATCAGATGTCGGTCGGTCACTCAGCGGTTTATTAAAATTACCTACACAGACTTCTTTTCTTTTTTAAAGAGGGGCAGGATCTTTTTAAGTACGAAGCGTGCAAACAGAGAGGGTCGTTAAAAGCCAAGGCGCATATACCGTCTAAAACTCCATCTGTCCATCTGCCTGTCCATCTCTTGCTCCTTTTGTTAATAACCTAAGCGCATGATTTAAAATTTCTAGCTTACTAAGATTTAAAATCTCCGTAACAAATAAATTTGCACAATATACTTGGAAAAGGTGAAATATTTGAAAGATAATCTTTAGAGACGATTTTGCATTTAGTTATATATAAGTAGTTGAGTGTCCATTTTAACCGGAACTAGTCTGACGTCATCAGATAAGAGCCGGTGGAAAATCGTCAGTCGGGAGAGAGTTACCCACGAACGTTTATCATCCGCTATACGCGAATTAACTTGTGGGGACACTATTCGTCGGCAATGTTCTAGGTCAGAAAAGTCGTATAACAGCCACACAAGAAGTCACGACTGGGAGCACTCGTCTGGAACGGCACCTCTCTACACCACTTCCCCCCCCCAAGCCAGAACTACCAAACCATTTTAATAAACTTCGTGTGATGATTCCGCGCAGGTCTCTGAAAAATGTTAATTTATATGAATTTAAATAAAACTTTATAAATTAAGCTGGTATAAATTGTAGACTACAGAGAAACAAAAGTGCAGACATCGTGGAAGAAATGGGGTTTGAATTTAACAGCGTTATAGATTAGCAGCAGCAGCAGCTCAACGCGAGAACAACCATCAAGTGGTGTTGGGCGAACCGTCCTTCGGGGCAGGAAGTGTTCTCAGTCACAATCCAGTCCAGGATCTTTCCATCAACCTGGGACCTCAAGGCCCAACGTCTCAGGCAACCAACAGTTAGGGCCGTCTTCCACAACCGGGGTGGGCCTGGCCCGCACCCTTCGGATCCTTCTGCTGAGGGCTGGTGATGTAGAAGCGAACCCAGGACCGAGGCCGTTCTGCAACGTCTGTGGGACACCAACCTCCGAGAAAGGAATCACATGCACCGTATGTGGCTCCAAGTCCCACCAACAATGCAGCCAACTGTCGAGGTCCGGAACAGAGAAGCAAAAGAAGAACTCCTCCTATATATATCCGATCTGCCGACCGCGAAACGAAGAAGACACACCAGTATGCACGAGATGCCAGAAGATCATCAGAAGAAACCACAACAGAGCGATTTGTAGCAGCTGCCTGACCCCCAGGCATCATACCCACCTTACCAGGACGGAGAGAGAGAAGGTGAACGCCGGCTCCCGCATCTGGATGTGCTGCGCTACCACCCGGACTGACACGACAACATCGCCTTAAGCCGCACTCCCACTTCCGACCGCCAGACCGAATGAAGCTGATGGAGCAACCTGTGCTGCATGCAGGAGGGGTTTCCGAAGAAACCAACACAGAGCCGTCTGTAACAGTTGCCGAGCCCCGCGACACCTGATATGCACCCAGCTGAGATGGAGGGAAAGGGAGGAAGTAAGGGACGGTTCCCGAGCTTGGAACTGTTGCGGAACCAACAACGAAAGTGAAAACACTACAACAGACCTGCAGACCCAGCGACGAGACCACTCCACACCACCCGGTGCCACCTGCGCTGAATGTTGCGGTCGGGTTCGGAGGGGAGCAAGAAGACTGGTCTGCACCACCTGCAAGAGAAACTTCCACTTCAGTTTCGTCACGGTCACACGGCTACAGGCGCAAGTGCAGGAATGCAAAGAATGTGAACACGCGAGAACCGTGGAGATAACCACGCCTAAACCAGACGCCTCTTCCCGCGGTGCAGTCCAACCACAGTTCCGCATCCTGCAATGGAACGCGAATGGGATCTACAGGGAACTACCGCTACTGGAAGACCTAATGGGGGCTAAGAAAACTGACCTGTCGTGTATCCAGGAAACGGAGCTGATTCCTGGAGATAGAACAGCGGACATGAAGAAGTACTCGGCGATAAGGCGAGACAGACCGGTTCAGGGGGAGGCTAGGGGCGGTGGCCTTATCGTCTACGTTCGAAACACCCTCCCTTACAAAATTCTTCCCCGATGACAACGGCCTGGAGAGGATCGGAGTAGAAATACCAACAACACACCAAGATTCGCTAAAAGTGAGTAATTGGTACCTGCCACCAGAAAACTGGCCCTACCTACAACGAATAGGGTATGAAGAGGCTGAACTCACACCAGACCTGAGTCCGTGCGCGGACCTCAATGCGCACGACTCCATCTTGGACGCTGTAGCCCACCCGAACAACAGAGGGCAACAGTTTGCTGAAGCGGTAATGGACGCGAATGGAGCCTTTCTAAAGGATGGCAGCTCAACACGACAGGACCCGGCAACTGGGAACTGCTCGGCGCCAGACGTCACTATTGTACAAGGATCGATGCTCGAGAACTGCGCATGGGAGACGAAGGAGACGCTGCCGTCCGACCACAAGCCGATTTTCATCACTATTCACCTGCCGGCAGAAACACTCAAAGGTAAAAAAAAAAGAGGCTAGTGTGGGACTGGAAGAAAGGCAACTTGGCTGCCTTCTCCGCAGAAGTCGAGTCCAACCTGCAACAACAAACCAGCAGCCCTGACGGTACACTGACTGGCGAATATAAAAGATTGTGCGAACTCATCCTGGAGGCGGCGCGTAAGCACGTGGGACTTAAGGCCGTTGGAATGACCGGCGAATGCTGGAAAACAGGTGAAATCAATAGGGATGAGAGGGAGAGGGATGAGATCAGCCACACTAAAGGCACCCAGTCAGAAGGGTTTCAGCAAAAACACAAAAAAGTAAAACAACTAGTTAAAGAGAGAAAAACGGAAATCTGGCAACGAAAGATTCTTTCCTCGAAAGGCAGCCGCGAGATGTGGAAGATTCTTCGGAACCTCACAACAGCACCATAAGATAATTCTGCCAGGATCATCTCTGAGAACCGCAGAAACTAGGTCAGCAAGCGGCAGAAGGCCAACGCCTTCATCAAACAATACAAAGACGTTAGCTCCCTAAAAATCGAAAAACACGAAAGGGGCGTGAAGAAACAACTCAATAGCCTCCTGCGGAAAGACGAACAAGCCGCAGACGCTTGCCAGGGCTTCACAGCCAGTGAGGTCAGGGCAGCCATCCGCAGCATGGACCCGTCGAAAGCAGCGGGCCCCGACAACATCCACCCAAGATTCCTCCATCACCTTGGCCCAATCGCGATAGACAAGCTGACGACCATCTTCAACCGGTCCTGGTCTTCCTTTGATATTCCACAAGCCTGGAGAACCGCCGACATCCGTCCGGTACCGAAGGTGGGAAAAGACCCTCAGCACTTGGAAAGCTACAGACCCATCTCCCTGACGTCTGTAGTGGGCAAAACGATGGAGAGACTCGTGACAAACCGGCTTCGCTACCTCACGGAGAAAGAAAACCTACTATCACAAAACCAGGCAGGATTCCGACCAAGACGCAGCACAGAGGACCAACTCCGCCTCTCCCAGTCAATCAGCGACGGATTTCAACGCACCCCCATGCAGAGAACCGTATTAGCACTAATTGGTTACTCAAGAGCCTATGACAGGGTTTGGCGAGACGCGCTGCTGTTAAACTTGACCCACAAGGGAATACCAAAACACGTGGTCCGGTGGATTCAAGCCTGGCTAGCGAATCGAGTAAACTGGGTCACCTTCGAAGGAGAAACTAGGCGGAAGACCATCCTTAAACAAGGCATCCCACGGGTTACAGTACTTTCACCGCTGCTGTTCCTGTACTATATAGACGACCTAGTCGGAGCACCTCGGAGAATCTAAAGCCAGCATGTTCGCGGACGACGTGGCAGTCTGGTTCCAGGACAAAGATATCCGTGTTGCCAAACAAAAACTGCAGGAGACGTTGACTGAAATCTCACGTTGGAGCGCCCAGTGGAAGATGACGTTGTCCGCCCAAAATTCGGAATGTGCCTTCTTCACTAGCAACTCGCATGAGGTAAAGTGGAGGCAAAACCTTGGGCTAAATGGTCAATTAATTCGCTATAACGCCAACCCCAAATTTATGGGGGTAACGTATGACCGGCAACTCACCTTTGCCACCTACGCAGCGCTGGTCGGGACCAAAATGAGAAGACAGGCAGGAGCCCTGAGACGCCTCGACTCCACCGACCGGGGCTACGACAGAGACACCCTCCGCTCCACATACATCGCAACAGGCCGCTCTCTGGTAGAGTACGCAGCTTCCTCCTGGATGCCCTGGGCCTCAAACTCAACGATGGAGAAATTGGAGGCGTGCCAGCGCTATGCTAGAAGGGCAATAACGGGCCAAGTACGGACCAGGCCGTCAGAAGCTATACTGGCTGAAGCCAACCTCCCACCCATTGGTACCCGTTCCACCCAGCTCAGCGCAATTGCCTTAGAGAAGTCCCTCCGAGTTGACGACACCAACCCCCGCTACCAAACAGCTACCACGGCAGTGAACAAAGAAATCGAGCTGGCGGGAAAAGGCCACGAATACCTGGCGGTCGATATTCGGAAGGCGCCCAACCAGAATCATTCCCGCACCTCCTACCACCATGGCTCAACATCGGTTCCCCCGAGTTTGAAATCGACGGCTCCAAATCGGGAGACCCAAATGCAGATAAGAGAGAGAGGCATCACGACGGCTCGAAAAAGACCGGAACGCCAACGACTCCACTATCTCCACCGACGGGTCAGCCACTAACGGTAACGCAAAAGGCGGCAGCGGTGTCATTGTCACTACTGGCCATCCAAGTGATCTAACGATCCACCAAACGTGCGCCCTCCCTGCGGGTACGTGGTGCGGGTGACGAAAGCGTTACTCGCTGACAACCCAGAGATCTGCAAGGCGCGCATTGTGTCGGACAGCAAGTCGGTCTTCCTCCGGCTAAGAAGTCTGCACCCCTCGCAACCGACCAACAACGTTGACGAAAAGGCGATCCAGGAGATTCTCCACACTCCCAATGAAAGGGCATGCCTGCTCACCTTCACCTGGTGCCCGTCCCACTGTGGGATAGTCGGCAACGAGATGGCTGACTCAACGGCCGAGGAAGGAACTTCGGCAGAGCAGACAACGGCCTCGTGGTACTAGGCGGCGATTCGCACAGCTACCCGCAGTCGACCGTTCACCCATACCTGCCAGAACCCGCCAATTCTACGGAGAGAGAGGGGAGGAGAAAGTAAACAGAAAGGAAGAAAAGGGCCTCAACAGATCAGACCAGGTCAATCTGGGCCGGCTGCGCAGTGGCCACCAAACCGAGCGGTGGTGGATGCCATCTGTCGTAAATGCGGGATGGGGGGACGAGACGACAGAACATGTGATGCGGGAGTGCCCACGCATCCACCGCCTCCCAATGGAAGACTCCTCGTTCGACGTAATCGCAAGAGACCCCAAGCTAGCACTCGCAACCTGGGAGAAGTGGAAGACCTACAGTGACCTCCCGGAAATCTCCCAACCGAGAACCACACAAAACTAGGAAAATTCTGGACTGGGTTGCTCAACAACAACAGCAGCACAATTATGGATTTGGACCTTCCCGAGGTGCGCTGCGTCCGGCCGTCCGACTTCCTTCGTCAGGCGACCGTCGGACTCAGACCATGTTCCACCCAAACTGTCAGTGGAGACTGGACCGTTTTTTCAACTTTCGGAGCTGCGTACCCGCCCTGCATCTCCGGTCTCTCCTTCTCCGGGCGGGGGACATCGAAGCGAATCCGAGACCGCGGGATGTTCCAAGACAATCCGCAGTGACACCACACCAGTCTGCTGTTCGGTCTGCCGGCGGCACTTCCACAGGGTTTGTAGCGGCCTATCACGAGCTCAGCAGAAGAGATCTCAGGGCTTCCTATACAACTTCTGTACGGGGGGTACCGTCGCGCCAACACTTCGACCGACCAGTATATCCGGAAGCCCGCGCCGATGTTTCCTATGTCAAGCAAAAATCAGCCCCGACTTTACACCATTAAGCTGTGTAGACTGTCCAAATGTTGCCCACAGATTATGCACTGGCATCTCCCATTACACCAAATCCCCTAAATGGACATGCTCCTCTTGTACAAATCCCCAGACACCAGCCCCAATCACTAGTATAACTACCCCCACCGACACCACATTTGTAAATACACTCACTTCACATACTGTACTCTCAGCCTCTCATCCCATATTACCTGTAACCACCCTCACAGACTCCGCTGTACATATTCCCATGACTCCTACCGCCTCCCAACACCACAAGTCCATATTGCCCTACAAACGTATCCTGCCGTCGTCACCCACTGATGTGCCGAATATGTCAGCGAGGCCTCCACCTCAAATGTGCGCCAGAGACACGATTCGCCCTTGAACGACTCCGCCAGCAGGCGCGATGGAAATGCCCAACGTGCCAACGGAAAAGCCTAAAAAGTCCCACCCTCCCAGACAGCTACGCAGAAATACGCACCAATCCTCCTCGTATAACTCTTCGAAAACTGCAGTTTCTACAATGGAATTGCGATTTCCTAGCATCAGAAATCACCGCTAAGTGCTACACCGCTATAAAACTGATGTCACAATGATTCAAGAGACGAAGCTGGGGGACGAGGATCCGACACCCACCGCTGACGGTCATGACGCTCTTAGACAGGACAGATTGGGCAGCGGCACCCGACGTCCGGGAGGAGGTGGACTTATGATGTATATACGCCACGGCATCCAGTACTCCATTTCGAAGATATCAAATACTGCCAACACAGAGTTTCAAACCGCCATTATACATCTGGCAAGGAGACGGCAAATTCTCGTCACTAACGTCTACCTACCGCCACTAACCTCTGACTGCGCCCGCAGCGATTCCTCGTGGCTAAACGACCTGCCTACTGAAAGCGGTATCATCTGCGGCGATGTCAACGCACACCACCCGACCTGGGACGTATACGCCGCGCCAAACGCTCGGGGTACTGCGCTCACCTCGTGGGTAGACAACAATAACAAAGCAATACTCAACGATGGTTCACCAACTCGAGAGGCGAGATACCAGCAAGGTGCAGGAATAAGTACCCCTGAAATCACAATTGTCGATGCAGCCATGACCGAGCAGTTCTCCTGGGCAACCATAAATGAACTCAGCTCTGATCACCTGCCTGTCCTGATCAAATGGGGTGTCAATTTCCAGATAGAGCACCCGAGTCGCCGCCAGCGTAGAAACTATTAAAAAGCAGACTGGGCGCTTTTCAGCTCTAGACTCGAAACTGGCGTCGCAGAAATCCCATCGGACCTGTCCCCGCAAGCCAAACTCGAATCCTTCGTCCGTATCCTTAAGCAGGCGGAAGCGGCTGCTATACCAATCAAAGCTGTCCGGAAGCGGGAGGCACCCTGGATGAACGCGCAATTAAAAGAGTTGATTAAAAAGCGTAACAGACTTCGACGTGACATCAGAAATAACCGCAAGGAATGGGTGCAGGGGTCGAAAGAGGAGGTCGGGAAAACGAATGAGGCCAAACTCGAGGCGTGTAGGAAGCATTTGGATAGAATATCCAAAACGAAAGACAACAAACGAGCGTGGGGCGGTGGTTGAATCTCTAACCGGTACAGAAGTCCAAGACAAAGGAAAAGCGTTAAACTACAAGGATGCTGTCTACACTGATGATCGTGCAAAGGCCAACGCCTTTATTCGAGAGTATGCCGCCATCAGCGGACGGAAGAGTGATAAAACTTCGAGAAAGGCGGTTAGAACAGCTTCGACAGATCGTTCGTAGTACGCGCATTGCCCCCCAGGGCAGAAAATGGAAGATGACTTCACCGAGTCTGAGATGGAGCGTGCGATCGAGCGGATCAAAGCTGGTAAAGCGGCTGGTCCGGTCCGGACGAAATCTCCCCCCGATCTCCTCAAACATCTACCGCAGCCTGTTCATACACTCCTGCTCTCGATCCTCGACCACGGCTGGAACGAACACTGGTGCCCACAGACGTGGCGTGCAGCGACAATCCTTACGTTTCTAAAAAAGGGGAAGGACCCCGCAGATGTGGGAAGCTACCGCCCAATCGCCCCGACTTCGACAATATGCAAGCTGATGGAGCGCATGATTGGGAACCGGCTGTCTTAGTGGCTGGAAGATAACAACCTGTTTAGCTCCTGGCAGGCTGGGTTCCGAAAGGGACGAAGCACGACGGACCAATGTCTCAGATTGTCACAGTTCATCACCGACGGGTTCCAGTCGACACAGCGCAAACGCAGTGTTGCTGCCTTCTTCGACTTCAGCAGAGCGTATGACCGAGTCTGGCGCACAGGCCTGCTAATACGGATGTCAGAGCTCGGTGTCTCCCTGCGCTTCATTGAATGGGTGAGGGCATGGTTCACCAATCGCACTGCAAGGGTCAGAATCAATGACTCAAAGGGCCGCTCGCGTACCTTCAAGGAGGGCTTACCACAAGGGTCAGTCCTCTCATCCATGCTCTTCACTATCTATATCAACAGCCTGCTGGGTGAATTTGAGGGGTCTACACACGTCAGTGCGTACGCAGACGACTTAGTGATCGCGTGTAGCGGTAGTCGATAAAGTGGTGGCATGGAGCGAGGCTTACCTTGAATACCTCCAAAGGTGAGCCAGCCTTGGAAATACAGAGTCTACATGGCAGCCCAACGTCTCTATCGCCGGTGTCCGGCTGTCCTGCATCCCTCATCCGACCTTCCTGGGTGTACGCAATGATCGACAAAACATGTCCATAAGCTCTGTCAAACACTTCATCGCCGATCAAATCATCTCCGTGTGTTAGGAGGCACCTCCCGGGGGCGGCATCCCGGACAACTGAGACAAGTCTACATCGCGACGCTACGCAGCTTAGCTGAATACGCGGCGCCGGGCTGGACACCCTTAACATCGGCAAGCTCGAAAGGGCCACGTCCGCACCACCCCAGTTGACGCACTTCTCACGGAGGCTCGACTTTCAACCCTCGCTTCCCGTTTCCACACCATATCTCTCCTCAAGCGGACAAATGGGCAAATCTTCCCCCATCAGATGACCGCAACAACCTCCTGCATACAACTGTCCGACGTCGCCTGAAACGAAACGACTGGCGCAGCTCTTATCCAAAATGATCTTATCCCTCCGGTAGCCCCCTTACAACGCTCTCTTCCACCACCCTGGAGTCTCCTCCCTCCTATTCCCGTCATTTACTCCCCTGTTACTAAATCGATGCCAGTGTCAGCGCAGCTTACCCTCTCCCTCTAAACCATTGCAACACTTCCCGACCATGATTTCCAACTGTTTACAGACGGGTCTACTCGGGACGGTGCTGGGCTGGTGATCTCGAGTCACGGTGAAGTAGCCCTCGAGTGGCATGCCCCAACTGTTTACAGACGGGTCTCTATCGGGACGGTGCTGGGCTGGTGGTCTCGAGTCACGGTGAAGTAGCCCTCGAGTGGCATGCCCCAACTGTTTACAGACGGGTCTACTCGGGACGGGTGCTGGGCTGGTGGTCTCGAGTCACGGTGAAGTAGCCCTCGAGTGGCATGCCCCAACTGTTTACAGACGGGTCTACTCGGGACGGTGCTGGGCTGGTGGTCTCGAGTCACGGTGAAGTAGCCCTCGAGTGGCATGCCCCAACTGTTTACAGACGGGTCTACTCGGGACGGTGCTGGGCTGGTGGTCTCGAGTCACGGTGAAGTAGCCCTCGAGTGGCATGCCCCAACTGTTTACAGACGGGTCTACTCGGGACGGTGCTGGGCTGGTGGTCTCGAGTCACGGTGAAGTAGCCCTCGAGTGGCATGCCCCAACTGTTTACAGACGGGTCTACTCGGGACGGTGCTGGGCTGGTGGTCTCGAGTCACGGTGAAGTAGCCCTCGAGTGGCAGGCCCCGACGGGCACTCGTAGCTGCTCGTTTCACTCCGAGAGAGTTGCCTTCATCGAAACCATTAATTGGCTTCGGGCCAAAAACTGGGCTTCGGCGACCATACTTTGTGACTGCAAGTCATTAGTTCAGGCGATGATTAACCCTTATCCTGCTGACCAAGTCGTCAACAGCTGCTGCGGAGATTGCGACGAATAAACAACTACTCGTGGTTTGGATACCGGGACACTGCGACATCATCGGTAACGAGCTCACGGATAAGCAGGCAAAGCTGGGCTCCGTCTCCGACCAACCCGACGCCGCTACTCGACGTGCAGTAACTCGCCGACAAGGCCGCCCACCGCCGTAACATACCCCCGACTAAAGGAAGTCTTCGCAAAGAAGCCCAACGAGCGGGCAGAATCCGCCCTCTCCAAAGCAGATAAAACGGATCTCATCCGCTTCCGATGCGGCCACCATCCAGCACTACGGCGTTGGCTCCACCTAATCGGCAAAAGCGACGATGCTACCTGTCGACTGTGTGGTGAGGAGGAGTCCGCGGAACACCTGTGGCTCCGATGTCCAGCCCTGTTGGTGGAGCGTCATCACCGCCAACTCAGCACCTCGATGGAGGAATTGGTCCGCCTCCCCAATGACAGTCTAGCGCTTCTGAGGATCATCCTCAGGCGCCAGCGGTGATTCAACAACAACAAAGCAGCAGCAGCAGCAGCAGCAGTAGTAATATTTCAGGTACAAGTTCCTAATCTAGAGACTTGCAGATCACTATCGGGCCTCGTCTCACTTTTAGTTCTCTAGTTTAAAAGGTAGCAGTTGGTCAGGTGACTTTTCCTGGGTTCTGTCTCCTACTTACAACCTTCATCTCAAAGGTAGGAAATATTCGAGTGTTGCTGTCTACTGGGATTTAAAACGTTTATTTTCGTTTAGCGAAATAAAGTGAAATAACGGTAAAAATTATTCAAGCGTGTTAAACCTGCACATGATAATGGGTCGGGTCACCTTTAGCCCGAACGCCAGCCAAGATACGACGTAGTATGCAAGCTACACGGTGCTGGGAGGCTCCTGAAAGATATCTCGATGTATAAGGCGAAGCGGGCAGAGGATCGTGATGGAAAATGTCTTTCAAGTTCATCCCAAAGATGCTCGATTGGATTAGAATCCAGGGATTGTGCCTGCCCATAGTAAATGCCTGAAATCTGCACCAGATTCCTCAAACCATGAAAGGTGGATGGGAATAGCCATCTCCATCAGGATACGAATGATGCATCACTGGATACACTGATCGAAAATGATGCTGAGGTAAGCTTTGTCATTTTTTCTGTCTTTAAAAGGACCGAGAGATTCAGGATATGCCAGCCCAGGACAGTTTGTGACCGCACATGTGGGGTCGTTTGCTTCGTCTGACTTTCACCAATTTTTTCTTCTCCCATCCGTGCAAAAACGAAAGGGGCTAGGGGGGTGAAGCGTGACTCGCCAGGCCGCACCGCTTCTCGCCCCTCACATCACCCAAGCCGTCTTTTCATGTTGGTCTACGAATGGCCTCCTACTGCCCCGGTTTATTCCTTGCACGATGCGGCTGGAGATGGGTGTGAATTGCCCCACCATTAACAACTGGCCTATTGTTTTCTAACCCCCTGTTTTCTCTCTCTCTCTCTCTCTCTCTCTCTCTCTCTCTCTCTCTCTCTCTCTCTCTGCCACTCATCTTTTTTCATTGTTTTTCCTGGACTGTCCTTCCAAAAAAAAAACTGTCTCGGCTACCATGGCACCTGCTAGACTAGACACGAACTTACTTTCATGCCTCCTTCGATCGCTGTTCTATCTTCACCTTTCCCCCATATCTGTTAAACCAACCGCAACCCTACCTGTCTAAGCCATACCTAGTTCTGCAGGGATCATCTGTCACATCATGTGGTCAACCTAATTTGTGTTTGCAACTCAGTCTGAAAGGGCTCCTAACGAAGTGGCCTCCCAGGGTAGGTTAGCGATGCCCAGTGCCAATAGATATATTCCAGCTGCTAATAGAATTCTACGAATGATTAATCGAACTATCAAATACAAAAACCTAAGAACTGTTAGTAGCATCGTGTAGGTGATAGATTGTTGCTACTGTGAATAACAAATAAGCTGCGATGGAATGAAGTCAAATGTAGGTAGTGAGGAAAGGATTGCAAAATATTAGAATGGGTTCAGAATAGATTCACTAAAATGTATTTAGGCGGTACAATTTGAGAATATGCTAAACGATTAAAAGATATCAGTCACCTGGTTCGATTACACCGGACAACAATGATTTTGCCACCGGAACACTGTCACGCTCACTTTGTAGTATTTCGCGCGCTGATTTCAAATCTGAAAACCGTTTTGCTCTAGGACGTCACGTTTTTTAGTTACGGCACGTGACTGGTGAATGGAGGTTATTCATAGACTGTAGCAAACTAAGCCTTAAAGATGTGCTGTTACATCATGGTAACCAAAAACCTTCGGTTCCTATAGCTCATGCAGTGGCTTGATAGAGACATACGAGTTGATGGAACTCCTTTTGAAAGCGACGAGTTATTCAGATGATAACGGGGAAATTTGTGGTGATCTCAAATTTATTTCTCTCCTCCTCAGATTGCAGCTAGGGTACACAAACCATGTGTTTCTTGTGTCTTTGGAACAGCCCTGATGACACGGGCACTCGAAAAGACTGGTCTATGTGACAGGAACCTATAGTTGGCAGGTACAGTGCGCAACATATGCCATTGGTAGACCCTCAGAATGTCTATCTTCCGCCACTTCATATCAAACTCAGCCTTATGAAAAATTTTGTCAAAGCCATGAGTAAAGACGGTGCTGGCTTCGAGTACCTAAGCGAGAAGTTTGGTGCTGAAGAAAGTGAAGCTAAACTCAAAGAAGAAATTTTTGTGGGGCTCGAAATTCGAGAACTCATGCGTGATGATGGGTTCAAAAAATAAACTGAACCCACTGGAGTCTGCAGCATGGGAAGCATTTATTTTAGATGTACAGAACTTTCTTGACTATGCTGAGTATGTGGAAAACATGCTAATGGCGTATCAGCGAATGTTGGTCAGGATGTCTCTAAAGATGCATTTTCTGAATTCGCATCTTCATTTTTTTCCAACCAATGTAGGGGTTGTCATTGTTGAGTATGGTGAAAGGTTCCACCAAGATACAAAGGTGATGCGAAGTAGATATCAGGGCAAATTCAATCCCAACATGATGGATGATTACTATTGGTTCCTTCAAAGGGAGACTGATACCTCACATAAGCGCAAGAACAAGTGTCATACATTTTTGAACATTTTGGAATGTACCTACTATGTAAGTTAAATGCGTTCCATATCTTCCATACTTCTTTTATCAGTCTTTGTGATGCATCTGTTGTCTGATCATGGCAGATATGCTTCACATTAAACATTTGAATACCAAATATTGTTGTTCAAGCTCTATATAGTTCATATATCATAAGTCATAATATAGCGTTAGTGGTGAAATTCCTCCTTACGCATATCTCAAGAACCTGACGTCAGATTTGAAATCAGCACCCAAAATTCCGATAAGATCACCCACATTTTTCTCGGTGGCAGACAAAAAGTTTCATTTTTCTGTCCAGTTTTCTTAGTCGTTTGAGAGATTTTCAAAATTAAGACATTAAGCGATTGGAGATTCACCGATTGTTCGCAGTTACAAATACTGTTCTGAAGTTATATCTGTCGACTGGTTAAAGTATTTGCTTGATTCGATCTTAGAAATACATTCGCACTAAATAACTAGCTGCAGATGTCGATCGCAATGTTAGAGGCCTCTTCGTTGTCCCCAATGACTCCTAGGAAGCTATGCGACTTACAGACAGACAGTTTACACCAGTCGCAGTGTCAAACTGACACCCTTTCTTCTCTCCCTGGTGGGAGTGGGTCGTCGAAACGTATGATGGTTTCTTTCTTCTTTGTAAACCAATGATTATCTATTAAGTAAAGTGTGTGCTAAACTACTTGCATCTATATTTAAGCTATATGTATATACGTACACAGGCGGTATTACATTTTGTATATTCAAGTATATATGGTAGCATTACTGTGATAGCTCGAAACTACATCTCAGAAAATTAATTTCAAATATTTAGCAAAAGAAAAAGGAAGTCTGGAGCGAGAGTGTGAAGTAGAGTTCGTGACAGTTTCCTGATTAAAGCTGAGCTGTCGGTGATTAGGTGAGACTCGACGCTTGCACTCAAAAATCTTTGTGTCCGTATTCCACACTCTCTTTATCTTCGCAGCTTCAAGCAAAATTCATTAATCATGTTCCTTCTCGGTTGCTTCGAATAGTTCAGAAAGTCGTAATTAGCCGAGCTGGCGAAGAGAGTACGATAAGGCTATTAAAACAGTTCGGTCAGGGAGAGAAACCACCAACGTGGTTCGCTCTTCTGTCGCCGGTCATGTTCATTACCTCGACAAAGTGCGCTAAGCTAATATACCGGTGCCTTACAGATTTCTCCTTGTTGAAGGCTACGGGGTAAGGCCATGTTGTAATTTCTTTGCCGCGTATGGCCCCCCCCCCGACAGCCGAGGTGCGGCGCAGCGACACTTCCGGAAAATTACTTTCGTTATTTATGCTGGTTTAGAGCCATTATGGTTGGCCTCTTTGAAGAATAAGTGAGATTTCCCTAATTCTGAGCCTTACCCTGTCACGACTCAGAATTAAGGTCTTCATGACAATAAGCACAAGTTGTGGTCGTAAAGAACGACAGAACCAATTGGTAAATTGAAATAAATCGATCACTTTAACGTTTGCAAAGGGAATTCTCTAAGTGTAAGTAAATTTTTTTAAAATTAAATAAATAAGGAATAACAACAAAGAAAAATGTTTTTTCGGACGGGCACCGCGAGCTGGGGTTGTTATATTTTAACTAAATAGAAACGCAGTAAAATTGATAACAGTCACACAAAGATATTGAACCAGATTTGGTACAATGAACAGCTTAATAAACGCCAATCGATCCAACAAACAGAAATGAGACTGGTTTGGTTACTAAACCGGCACATTACGCGAATGACTGACAGAATGCCCGCGTTTTAAACAATAAGTCGTGTGTTTTACGTGACTGAATGATAACAATCAGTTGTGGTTTTCGAACTGAGTTGCCTGTTTTCAAAAGCAGGCTGACTGAGCTGTCTCCGTTGCACCTCGTCCAGAGGCTGCTCGCTTCTATTTAAATTTAAATATTTTTCTAATAAAAGAAAACACAAAAAACTAAATCGTTTCCCCCATCTTGTGAACGCATCCGATAAGGATACATACAGGAGATTTATTAAGCACGGCTTTTCGACTCGTCCGTCAGGGGTTTTGTCATCCTCTTCTGACTGCCCGGAATGGTGTGAGCTGGAGGTGCAAAGCGAGCCAATCAGGGAGCCTCTTAGGTGCAACGGTTGTGGGCAGTGGTCTCGCACAAACGCGAGAGAAGTGCATTAACAAACAAACTGACGGCAGCCCTGTTTATTGTTATTGCTGTGAGATCCTAACCGGTGGTGTGTGGTGGGGGGCGGGCAAAAAAACGTAGCTACGATGTTAAAATTCTGTTCTGAACGAAGTCGGGATGGTGAACAGAAGGGGCGTTGAGACCGGAAACACGGGCTAATCTCGAAGTGACGATTGGACCCAGAGCTAAGGGACGGAGACGATGTTTACTCACCTTCGTAAGAAAGGAGAGAGGAAACTCGGAAGGAACATAAGAAACAAAAACCAGAGATGTGCGTTAATATTTAATTTACAATTTCTGTAATTTAACAAGTCTCTAGATACTGTTTGCACATTAAATGACTAAGATTTCTTTTGAGTCCCTTCCCGACTACGGCAAGCAGTGAACCCGGCGGAGGGAGAGATAACGATCGTGGAAAAGTGTGAGCCCGGGAGTACCCCTAGGTTAGCTGACTGTGACAAAAGTGAACAGCCCATCGTCTCTTTTAATTGCCTCGCTCATCAATATTAGATCATAATTCATAAGGTGCCTCACCCCCGGAGCAGAAGCCAGACGTTCGTGTGAGAACTAGCGCCGTGAAATATGAACAGATATACATCATCTGAAATACGGAATTCCGTTTTCCTTCGCACTTTATCCTCTTAAATAATTCATCGGAAGACCCAGAGCTTTATGCCAAAGTAGCACGGAATGGCGGGGAAAATATTGGATTATTTTGGAACCACCGAGATGGTAATTACCCGGGAAATCGGGCATACTTCTCGCTGCCCTGCTGTGCCGTTATGCCCTCGAAACCTGGTAACAGTTCTCTCTTTTCTTTCAAATTTCATCTCCCGAGTGCAAGGAAGGAACAAAACTCAAAAGTGGGATAGTTTCCATCAATCAACCAACTATTACACACAGAATTAATTACCTATATCTCATGGCAGAAACCGTAGGGGTGTAGAACCTAGAAGTTTTTGAAAAGCTCACCAGCAATTATTTAGCACTAAATGAAAATCCGTGTTCATTTAATCTTGGTGGTCGACGTCAAGACCATACTTACATGATATTTACCACGTTTCACCTTTAATGTCACCTAATTTAATATTACCTGTCGCCTGAAGAACTAATTCACTTTTGCTGAAAGAGAAAAAGGTTTTAGTCTGTTTCTTAATTTTTTTTTTCCCTTTTTTAAATAAAAACAAAAAAAAATGTTCTTTTTATACGACAAAAACGTGATGCAGAAAAAATACAAGGAATGCTAACAAAAAGATTGGTTCGGTTTAGCTGTCGCGATGGGGAAGACTCCTCGTGTGAAGATCCGCCAGGAAGAGGAACTATCAGAATATACGAGTCCTGAATTGATTAATGCTATCAAACCTAACTACACTGGCGTTAATTAATTTTTCCGCATAACAGTTTGTACTAAAACAAATATTTCTTGATACATGACCGTGCTGCTGTAATCTGCGCTATTTTGTAACTATGATGACCTCCTAGTAATAGTAAATTTAGGGAGTCGAACAAAAACTTTTCTTGTTAACACGCTCAAAACTCTAAGTTATTTTGAAAATCTCTATCGGTTTCCTTCTTAAGAGTCTAAATTTCAAAGTTATTCAATCTAATGCTCTTAATCGATCAACTTAGGAACCGGAAGCATTTGGTAAACCTATGCTGACTTCTCTGTAGCCTTTCTTAAATAAGGACTCTCCACCTGCACAGTATATTTAACACGTGTACGAAATAAGGATTTACACTAGGGAGCAAAAGTTTGCACTTTTGGTGGTCTAGTTAATTACTACTGAGATCCTATTGGTTTCGTTCGCGACTAAAATGCATTTCTCTTCACACTAGAGATTTTGGTTTACAATTACTCCCAGATTTTTTTCTGAAACAACATTTTCCAGTTTAGTATGCACTTATATATTAGCGGTTATAATTGTATCTACTGTTTGTTAGAATAATTTTGCAATTTCTAGCATTTTTATCCTTTTCAGGATTATCACTATCATATACTTTTAACATTAACGTTTACCATTCTATCAATATTATATATCTAAGTTAAAAAAAAAAAAACAGCATTGGAACGGAACTAATACCAAACCCTGCGGCACACCACAAGACTCCTTGATATGACACTGATATGATATTTATTACCGTGCATTTTTTTGTCTATACGAAAATTCGCTGTTCGTGGTAAACGTGGACCACGCACCTGTTTTCTTAACTTCTATTTGAATGTTGTGTAGAACTTTATTTGAAACCTTGCAGAGATCTAAATCAGCAACGCCAACTTTATTTATACTATTTACCCGAGAATTTCTTGAAATATCATTGCTATTATTTTAGATGATTTAATAAAGAATTTGAAAATCACCAGGGTGATCATCGGCTTCGAGTCGGGATCATAAGACCGCCCTAGGGCACCTCACAGGGCTTATTCGGTAACTGACTCCCCCCACCCACCCATCCACCCAAAACACACTTACGTACACGTACCGCCAAAAAAGAGCGATATTTTTGTAACGATGACTTGAACTAAACAGCTAAAGGTTTAGAAATAACCTGTGCATACTAATTTAGTATTCTCCGAAAGATATTTTCAGACCCTGTCTGCGTTTTTTCAGGTTTATATTACTTTCACTTTATTCATAAAAAGTTTTTTATGTAATAATATTGGTATTAATTTATCATTACAAGTTTGATCTATTTCCTCTAATTCAAGTTAGCTGTCGGACTGCAAGTAAAACTACTAGAAACAGAAATATTCAGAAAGTCAGCTTTTACTCCATTACCGATCTGCAAAACGCTATCAATGTTTGTATTATGCGCGATTTTATCATTTTTTCTTCTTTTCCTGGTTAATATGTAAGTTAGGGGTATTTGCAATTAGTCAAAATATTAAGGGATACATTTTTCTCCAAGTTAACTCTAAAATTTCTTAAAATGTTCTGATGAAGTTTTTGAAATAATCTTCCTTAATATCCAAACCTCTGTTAACCCTAAAGTCAGAACGTAGAGATCTCGTACATGAGTTCTTGCCTCTTTTAATCGGTAAACTCCTGTATCCGAGGTCTACAAAACCTGTAGAGCAGCTAAATAACTTCAAAGAATGTCTCTAAACATAAATGGAAGTTTTACGCTTTCTTTTTCTTCAATCAACTCAGGTGGGCGTTTTGAACAGCAGTCAGACCCGGTTTCTGGCAAGTCGCACAAATCTTTCTTGCATTTGACACTTCGCTCCAAATCAAGACATCACGTTCTCGTTGGTTTCTTCATTGTAAGTAAAGCCGCTATCTATAAGAACCATTCTCTTTGTCCTTGGCACTGTGCGGGTGAACCATTATGTAGGCCATGAATCATCCGGACTCCTGCAGAGATTGAACGAGTAGCTTATCGCAGATGAGAATTAAGACCGATACACCTGAAAGACAATTTTGACACTTCTGACGTCACGTGCGTCGTTGTAATATCCCAGTGGGTGATCAATTAGGTAGAAATTCTCTTTTATCACTAAACTAAAGAAATGATTCCAAAAGATATATTTGTTGTCATTTGTCCACTGAAAGTCTGTCTAAAAACTGACACCCAACCTTGATTTGTGTTAATAATCTTTGACATGAAGAGTATTGCCTGTGCCATCTTACCCGCTTCAAGGTCGCTGCTTACCCGGACTTCAAATCAAATCTTTATATACTTCTGTTTTCTTTTCACTTAATTCTATGTTTTTCTTTTAACATTTACTACCATTAAGTATACTCGTCTGCGTTTTTATATAGATTTTTCGCTCTTTTTTTTTCCCCACTTCTTATGATTCTGTCTCGTTAACATTTTATTTGATCACGTATTTGCATATTACTTTCCTTGTTTGTTATTAACATATTCTTATGTTGCTGAGATGCTTTATTTTCCTTATCCACATTTAAAATGCTTTAGCACTACTTTCACTATGTTTTTCTCAAATGGTTATCCAGCCTCTGATACTTCCCTTGCTCTCTGTATCCGCCACAGGATTTTAAATCATTTCTACATTAATGTATACGTCTGTTTAGCCGCTTTATTAGCCGCTGTTGAATTTCCAAACGAATAAGAGTAAAAATCGAATTAGACTTCAAAGAAAAATAAATGAAATCTGATTTACATTTATATACCTTTAATGATTTCAAAATTGGCCGGCGTCCACGACGGAAAGAACAGAAGAAAATCGGATTTAGCGGTAATGAAAAAGGACTAGGAGTTTTACCAAAACTCCGCCCGGCACCAACAATAATCGTCGGGTGATGTTTTCTCTTTCGTTATAAACTCACTTTTAAATTAAATTTCCACTTAACTCCTACTTTATTGTTACATTACTCCGCGTTGTAATTACACTTTAAATTGCGTCGGGTTTACAGCTTCTCTTTGTTGTTGTTGTTGTTGTTCTTTTCGTTTTTTAAGGGATTTTTATCCTTATTTCGTCACATCCACAGGTCGTCTCGTAGATTTGGACGCTTCTTCCTCCCACCCACCCCTCCCTCTGGTGACCAACTTGTCACGACTGCTTTGCGGCGAAGTCAGAATTATACTAGACACGTTCACCTCTGTAAATAAAGACCCACAGCTCGCAGGAAATCATGTCTACAAACATAGCTTCTGATTAGTCCTTTCTAAATATCTGTCTCACGTTAGCAGAACAACTAAACAAGAGGAAATCGGCCATTTCAGTGAGGACTAAAAGTGGGACTTCGGGTCTTAAAATTGTAAACAAACCCTGATTTTGAATCAGTTTTCGAATATTTCGTGTCACTGCTTCGACATTCAACATATTCAAAGCACATCAGGTGATACGTCACGTGGTGTCCGAAAAAATCTGTACATCTATTTTTTTGTTGTTTTTGCGTACATCGACGTCTAAAAGGTAGACAATTCGGGAGAAGATGCTCAGTGACGCGGTTGTCTGGTAGAAAGCATCCCCAGTTTTACACATCGTGGCACTTGACACTGCCGGCCCCAGCAAGAAAATCCCTACTAGAGTTTTTCATATTCAAATGTGGGAGGAAACAGGCGCGCCCTTTTTGCTGAAGAGCGAGAAGAAACTATACTAGGAAGGTTTCCCTAGCCAAGTCGTTCCCATAGAGACGCCGACTCAGCTCTGGTTCACGACCTTAGTAGGCCAGTTGGCTAACCACCGTACTACTGCGCTGCCTGCGTCTATCATTTTTTGTCATTTTTTTTTTAAATTTAACAAACATAAAAAGTTAAATTTAAAAAAAAACTGAAACGGCTACAGACAAAAAATAAAATTATCTTAGATGAATACTGAATTTAGATTCCCTGCTTCATCGATATGGTTACAAAGACATCTCCTCTCTCTCTCTCTCTCCTCCTCTCTCTCTCGTCTCTCTCCTCTCTCTCTCCTCTCTGCCCATCTCCTCCTCTCTCGCTTCTCTC